>PISX010002514.1:115875-158637 GCA_004024625.1 Mellivora capensis | reverse complement strand
TCCTGCTTTGTCAAAGATTATTTGACCATAGAGTTGAGGGTCCATATCTGGGCTCTCTACTCTGTTCCATTGGTCTATGTGTCTGTTTTGATGCCAGTACCATGCTGTCTTGGTGATCACAGCTTTGTAGTAAAGCTTGAAATCAGGTAACGTGATGCCACCAGTTTTATTTTTGTTTTTCAACATTTCCTTAGCAATTTGGGGTCTTTTCTGATTCCATACAGACTTTAGGATTATTTGCTCCAGCTCTTTGAAAAATACCGGTGGAATTTTGATCGAAATGGCATTAAAAGTATAGATTGCTCTAGGCAATATAGACATTTTAACAATGTTTATTTTCCGATCCAAGAACATGGAATGGTCTTCCATCTTTTTGTGTCTTTTTCAATTTCTTTCATGAGTGTTCTGCAGTTCCTCGAGTACAGATCCTTTACCTCTTTGGTTAGGTTTATTCCCAGGTACCTTATGGTTCTTGGTGCTGTAGTATAAGGATAGAGGGAACATTCCTGAACTTCATAAAATATATCTATGATAGACCCACAGCAAACATAATCCTCAATGGGAAGAAGCTCACAGCCTTCCCGTTGAGATCAGGAACACAACAAAGATGCCCACTGTCACCACTCTTGTTCAACACAATACTAGAAGTCCTAGCAACAGCAATCAGACAACAAAGGGAAATAAAAAGTATCCAAATTGGCAATGAAGAAGTCAAACTCTCTCTCTTCACAGATGACATGATGCTTTATATGGAATACCCAAAAGACTCCACGCCCAAACTACTAGAACTCATACGGCAATTCAGTAACATGGCGGAATACAAAGTCAATGTACAGAAATCAGTGGCTTTCTTATACACTAACAATGAAAATACAGAAAGGGAAATTAGAGAATCAATTCCATTGTATATGAATTTTTGAAAATGGGAATATTTTCACTAAAGTCAGAATTTTTATTTATTTTTTATTTATTTATTTGACACAGAGAGAGAGAGATCACAAGTAGGCAGAGAGGCAGGTAGAAGGGGAGGGAGAAGCAGGAACCCTTCTGAGCAGAGATTCCGATGTGGAGCTGTATCCCAGGACCCTGAGTTCATGACCTGAGCCAAAGGCAGAGGCTTAACCCACTGAGCCTCCCAGGCGCCCCTCATATGGCTTAATATCATTCTATGTCCAAGTTTACAAACTTTTTCCTACAGGGTAGATAGAAGTTGATTTTACAATATTTTATCTGGCACTTTAAAGCACCTTATTTTAACATTTTATAATAGCATTAGCATACTGGACATTGTATGTCCATTGTATGTCCAGTATTAGCATACTGGACATAGTAGCTTTCTGCCACTATGAATCTCCTTTTCATTTTGTTTAATAACATACTTAACCAGTTATTTCATTTATATAATTTCTTCTTTTTAAGATTTTATTTATTTGAGAAAGAGAGAGAAAATAGGGGAGAAGGGATGGAGGGAGAGAGAGAAGACTCCCAGCTGAGCTAGAAGCCAGACATGGAGCTTGATCCCAGCATGCCAAAATCATCACCTGAGCCAGAGGCAGTTACTTAACTGACTGAGCCACCCAGATGCCCCTCATTTATATAATTCCTGTTTACCAATAAAGTGACAGAAAAATCAATTCAAATGTTTCTATGTTTTCAGTTTTTATGCTTATATATTCCTTTTATCACTTTTAAAATGTGATTAATTTTTTTCAGTATTCTAAAATAGAGGATGCAATCATATATCTTATTTCTGTATTTTACACTCCTCTTAGTACCAGACAGAATTATTCACTCATTCACTCACTCATTCTTTCATCATTAATTGCGTGATTACAACATAAATTACTTCTGGGGAGATTGAAAACATTTATCCCCCTACACCTAAATAAGAGATCATTTGGCATTCAGTAAGTACTGTAATATAGAGAGATACAGTGATTATTTCTGCCAAATAAAAGAACTATTTCAAAAAGTGAAATATCTGTAATGAAAATTCTTCTAGCTTGCTAAGGAACTTCTATAACCCATACTTGTTTATGTCTTTCCTTGTTAAGAGGATTACTTAAAACTTTTTACTTAGTTTCCTTTAATATATCTTGTGGTATAAGTAACCTATTGATATAAAACAAGTTGATTCAATATTTGCTTTCCCAGTCCTTCATTAATCTACAGAAAGGAGATTTTAGAAATTGCAA
The DNA here is from genome assembly GCA_004024625.1 of Mellivora capensis. Classification (NCBI taxonomy): domain Eukaryota; kingdom Metazoa; phylum Chordata; class Mammalia; order Carnivora; family Mustelidae; genus Mellivora; species Mellivora capensis. The sequence continues at coordinate 156,442 of PISX010002514.1, read as the reverse complement.
GTTTTAGTCCTAGATTTTTGCATTTGGGTGTTAATAACTTCTTTTCATTTACTGAGATTTTTTAATCTTTATATGTTTTTTCCTTTACCTCATTTGAACATGGCTATAATAGTTGCTATAAAGTATTTTTCTGCTAATATCAACATCTGAGATATCTTGGGATTTTACCCATTGCTCAGATTTTCTTGTGAGAATTCCTGAGTATTTCTGATTCTTAATACGCTGTATAGGCTGTGCACTTTTGCCTTGTTTCTTCTTTAAAATATTTTATTTATTTATTTGACAGAGAGAGAGAGAGAGAGAGAGAGAGCACAAGCAGAGGGAGAAGCAGGCAGAGGGAGAGGGAGAAGCAGGCTCCCTACTGAGCAAGGGAGCCCGATACAGGGCTTCATCCCGGGTCCCTGGGATGATAACCTTAGCTGAAGGCAGATGCCTAAGGACTGAGCCACCCAGGAGCCCCAGGAGTTTTGCCATGTAATTTGAACATTTTGAATATTATAGATTAGATACTGTATATAGGAATATATATAGTATAGGAATAAATAGGAATATAACAATATTTTAAAAGCTGACAACATGTGATTAGACACATACTGCATATTCTCTTTTGAGTGACAGATCCAATCTCAGTTCATTTGTTGTTGTTGTTTTGTTTTTTACCTGTCCTGCACCTACAGGCTCAGACAGAGCCAGAAATTTGGGCAGAGTTTATATGTATTTGGCTCTTGTTTCCAGGGTCCCTGCTCACTTTCTAGAATCTGTATAATAATGATTTTCTCTCATAGATTTAATCTTCCATTTCTACAAATGGCCTACTTTTTGTACAATTTCTGGTGCCTCAAGGTGATTATAGTTTTGTTGTTGTTTTGTGATATAGTCAGAGTTTATAGTGGTTATCTATGGAAGGCTTGGTCTAGTAGAAGCTCAATCCATTACCTTAGAAGCAGAATCTACAGCTATGAAATTTTAGGGGAAAATTTAATAAATTTTAGAAAGTCTGCAAACAAAGCAAAGCAAACAAAATAAAGAAGTTTCACTTTAGAAGGATATGGTATGTCTGCTTGGTTGAGACAGAGCATGAGCTTTACTGATACATTAAGGAAGAATGTAGAGAACATACAATAGTATGTCACAGTGGAGAGGGATATTTAATATACAAATACCTAAAATACCTGAGGATCCTGATCATCATATTTTAAATGAAAATTAAAAATGTCAAATACACTCTAAAATTTATAGTTTTGAATGCTGGGTATTTGTGTCTTTTTTAAGTACACTTGACCTTTGTTTTGGGAATACAGGTTAATTATTTGGGAACAATATAATCCTTTCAAGGTTTACTTTTAACCATGGCATAGGCAGGACAAGAGCAAACTTTAGTCTGGAGTTAAATTTTTGGCTGTTAATGAGGCCATAGTTTTCTCAATACTTTATCTCATGTCCCGTGTATTCATTACAAGTTTTTTCTTTCCTTGCTGGGGGAAAGACATCCCTGTGAACGCTGGTAGTTACTGTATCCTCTGAGCCCTACTTGCCCTGCCTTGAGCATGCATATTCCCAGATAATGTGCTGCTCAATACTCACCTGAAGTCTATAAGGGAATGCTCTGTTGACCTCCTGAGCTTGCTTCTCTGTGCAAGTCGCCTCTCTCTTCTCACAGCTGACAGAGATCTGTTTTGTGAACTCTGAATGCCTGGCTACCTGAACAGCTCACTTCCATCTCCTCAATTTGAGACTTCTGGGTCTATTCCGATTACCCTCCCAGTTCTGTGGCCTGGAAACTCTCTAGGCAGTGACATTGGAAACTGCGTGATGGCTCACCTTGTTTGTTTTTATTCTTTCTCACCCGTAGTCATATGTTGCCTATTATATAATGTATGATTCTACTTTTCTCATATATGTGCCCATTTGTTGTTATGTTTAAGGCAGGAGATTAAATTCAGCCCTATTCATTCCCCATGACCTGAAAAGGAAGTCTGAAACTATGATGAAATTTAGAACTGTAATGGACTGTGTGTTGAAAGTCACCTTGATAATGGCTTGCTTATGTTTTCCATTTTATTTTCCACTAATTAAAATGAAAATATTATATGTACTAAAGTAGTTGATTTCTTTAACAGAGGGGAGAAAGTGTTCAACCTCAGATACCTAAAAGATTTGGAAGGAATTTGTACTGCAATTTTTGTGGAAGGTAAATGTTCTCAGCTCAAATCTGTAGGAGAGAGTCTGCACATGCCCTAGAGCAGCTCTACTAGTTTGAAAATATTCTGAATCAAATTATTCTTTAATTTTGATAGAAAATGTGCAGACACAGAAAGAGCCTGTTGCATTTATTATGTTAGCTGAGTTGTTAGTGGAGATATTTTACCCTAGTCTATTTATTACAACAGCAGCCTGCTAACATAGCTCCCGAATTCAAATTGCCTCCTCTAATAATCTAGTCTCTGGGCAGCCACCAAATCTTCATATTTTTTTCAGGCAGCCACTAGTGCTTTTTTCTTTTCCTTCTTCCTTCTTTATTTCTGTATTATTTTTGGTACAATAAATCATATCTTATTACTTCTTCACTGGAAAACATTCAGAGCCTATTGTACTTAGAATAAAACCCAAATTATTGACAAGACTAATATCCTCCATTATTTGTCTGCTTATTTCAATCACCTTGTGTTTTGATTCTCTTATTATTCCTTCTTTTAAATTAACTGAACTATTTTTATTATTCTATTGCATTTCCTATTTTGATTATTAGCTATACCTGTATGTGTTATAAATTTGTAATTTCCTTGGATTTTATAGTATACATCTTTCACTTATCGTTGTCTTTAAGTAATATTATACCTCTCAGGTATAATGTATGGATCTGACAGTCCTGGATTTCTGCTTTTCTTCTTCCAGCTTATGAGCTATTATTAAAAGCAGGAAGAAGGAAAATAGTTCCAGATAGAAATCCAATCTACACAAGAAAATAAAGAGCACTGGAAATGGTAAATATGTGGGTAAATTTAATAATAGATTTTTATTATTTAAAAATATTTCTAAAATATAATTGGCTACTTTCTGAAAAAAAAATATTATCCTGCCTCTCTTATTCATGTCACTTAGCATGCATGTTGGCCTACATTCAGTTGCTCACGTATGCCAAGAATTTTCTACTTTAGGCTTGAGGAGACAGTTTTTTCCTGGCCGAGATAAGACATCCACATTACACACACACACATGCACACACAGACACATGCAGACTCACATTGCTCTGTCTCATCCTCTTTGTAGAGTCTCTAACTAATTTTCATGTCCCAGAAGACCTTCACAACTAATCTCATTTAAACAATATCCAACTTGGTATCCTTTACCTCCAGCTTCCTCAGTTCCACTTTGCACAGTTTGTAATTATAATTTTGGCTTGACATTTACTTTTTTTATGTCTCTCTACTAGTTCTGCAAGTTCCATGAGAGTAGGAGATATGGTTCTAAGGTCATATTTCCAGAATTCAAACAATGTCTGTGATTTTATGAAGTACCCATTGAATAAATTTAGAATGTGTGAAGGATGAACTTAGAAAACATTTCCTTATAAGTTGGTTTTCCTATTAAGACAGTCTTATAAAAGTCCTCTAAAATAATATCCCAACCTATCTATGTCATGCAAGGAGCAATGTGGCGTTATTTGGATTTTACTTACTTTGCATTGTTGTGTTCTAACTACAAAATAAGCATTACAAAATAGGCCAGTATGTTTTATTTTTAACATGTCTTCAGAACCTAGAAGAAAAGTTACCATATCCTTTTTTTAATCCCTTGAGGTTCTTTGAAGTGACCCTGTCAACATCTCTCAGTGTTTCAGCAGTTAAAGTTGTTTCTTGGTCTGTTGCCAAAGGAAACACCACAGGGATTTATACTAGAAACTTCTTTAAAAAAATATACAGAACATTTAAAAAAGTAAGTTGTACCTTGGAGCAATTCAAATCATTGTGTCACTTGTGATGAAAAGGCTATGTGCAGATATGTCATTAAACTTATTCTGAGGGCCAATAGTTGGTAAGATTTAACATTCAACTGACTAGTTAACCTCCATAAGGGGATGCCAATGGACATCACAACCATAAAGTCACAGGCAATGTGGCTTTTCCAGTCAGTGGTTGTAGAAATTCATATATGTACAATATGAAACCTGTAGAATAGGAGGAGATGAATAGAATGTTTATCAAGATAATTTATAAATCTATTTTTTCATCTAAATAGATTGTTTCTATAGTCATTATTTTAATGCATATTTGTTTGTTAAGTGTAGGCTTCTTAATTACACTCACACATATTATTTCAAATTTCATAAAGCAATTAGCTTTAGGATCATAACAAGAGATTATGCTATATCTTAATGGGACTTTTTGAGTTCAGCTACCAGGTTCCCAAATTAACATATATTTAGAGACTCACCCAGTGATGTTGTGACCCATATGAAAAACTTGGAAAATAATGAATATTTTTTGCTCAACCAGAACTTCATGGTATATTCCTTTTACATGCATAGATTCCATGCAGAGTTTCTTCAAGCTGGATTCTGCTATTTTTACTTTAGAACACTTTATTTCACCACCTAGATAATTCTGTGAAAAATGTGTCTGATTAAAAAAAAAAAAAAAACAATAACCAAAACTATGTGCAAGTTGGTAATCTGGTAAAACACCTCTGTCTGGAAAAATATTTTAATAAATTAATTAATTACCTAAATTATTAGATATATTAAAATCTAGAGGATGGCAAAATTTAAGATTAAATATAAAGTTTCATGGGGCACCTGAGTGGCTCAGTGGGTTAAAGCCTCTGCCTTCAGCTCAGGTCATGATCCCAGGGTCCTGAGATCAAACCCGGGCTCTCTGCTCAGCAGGAAGCGTGCTTCCTCCTCTCTCTCTCTGCCTGCTTCTCTGCCTACTCATGATCTTTGTCTGTCAAATATATAAATAAAAATCTTTAAATAAAAAAAATACAAAGTCTCACAAAGGAACAAAAATCAGAGCTAACATGAATGTTCTATTTTAGTAATATATTCCTTTTACATTTTGAAACTTTACTGGAAATGTGTCATTTATAGACAGAAAAATATATAAAAAATATAGAATCATTAATTTAGGTTTAATTTCCTGTAACATCGGGGTACCTGGGTTAAAGTCTCTGCTTTTGGCCCAGGTCATGATCTCAGGGTCCTGGGATCAAGCCCTGCATCAGGCTCCCTGCTCAGTGGGGAGCCTGCTTCCCCCTCTCTCTCATCTGCCTCTCTGCCTACTTGTGATCTCTGTCTGCCAAATAAATAAATAAAATCTTTAAAAAAAATTTCCTGTAACATCTGTAGAATGTGAGAGCATAAGGATTTGGCATGGAAAACAAGCAGAGGCCAGCTTTATTCAGTAATGACTAAAAAGTTTGTTAAAGTGGCAAATAAAATCAAATTATGTATATTGAATATCAACTTACCCAGGTCCTACCTTTCATTGAACCAAATATTTTATGAAATTCTACCACAGTTATCTGCAGGGCATTCTGGAATTCAAATCAGTTGCATGTTTAATTTTTTTGTCTACTTTTTACCTTGGTTATCAAAATTTTGATGAGCATAAAAAGCCTCTAACAATGTTGCTTTGACAAATTATTTTCTCTCCTGGGAGAAAGCATGAAGAGAAAGAAACATTGGATTTTCAGGGAGTTGGAGAAGAAAAACACAATGTAAGCTAGCTTTATTTGTGCACTTTAAAAGCTATAAGGTTCTTTAAGCAATATCCCATCTCATGAACTGCATTCCTTTAGTTAATAATACATTTCTAAAACACAGCCTCTGGTTATCAAAGACTTGAAGCAGCATCAGAAACAAAGAAAAAATTATGTCTCCCAAGTTACAAGAACTTACATTCTCAAATTTTTTTCATGTTGCTGAAGTAATTTTGCTCTATTAAATTGGTTGTAAGTATGTATGTATATGTATGTATCTAATTGCATAGAGTAAGTTTTATTTAATATACAGAAAATTTTGGATTCTCTAAATTCTAAGATTTTATTATGCAGTAGAGCAGATAGAAATATGAATATCAAACTTGTGCAATATATGTCATTAATCACATTTAGTAGGTTTTTACTTGATATTTATAATTGAAATGCTTTAGCTGACATATACTTGTCAGAAAAAGGATTATGTTATCTCTACTAGGGAAAATTAGTTCATGACACTATTATTAACATATGTAATTTTATTGTTAGTTAATAATTTTATAGGTTTGTCATTTATAAATATTTTGCCTTGGTGTCTGAATATTTGTTTAATTTTTTCCAATTCAAACTTTTAAATTTGACTGAAAGTATATATCTGCCTAAAATTAAAAGAAGAATGAAACATTTAAACAAAAACTAGGGCAAAAATCTGCACATGTCCAGTGTCCAGTGTCTGAATATTTACACTTACATTCAGAGTGATATTCATTTTAGAAAATACTCAGGCTTTATATTGAACTTGATCACAAAATTTGGGCCTAATTTATTAACATGGTGTTAAAGAAAGGATATATACTATTTAGTGACAGAACATGGTGTTCTATCTCCTTCTCTCCTCCTTTTTTGTTTCTAAGATTTGAAACAATTATTGAATTTCTAAGAGTTCTTCCTGGTCTTAAATCAGGTTGATCATGTCACTCACAATGGGAATTTATGAAGATCCAAGAAATATTTCAAGTGTCTCTAATTGGTCCTCTAACATGATAACTAGCATTATTGTCAATTTTAGTTCATTATCTTCATTTAACTCAATTCCCTAGGGGAGGAAGTGTGAAGAAAACTCAAGGTACAACTTCAAGGATAGAAGGGAGTAATAAGAAGTAAAATTTTGCCGACCATTTTATTTTATGGGCTGAATGATACTGATTAATATTTTATTTGTTAACTCCAGCAAGTATTTAAAAATCATGGATAACAAGTGAAAGAATTTAAATAAAAAGCATAGTCCAAAATATGAAAGGAGAATTGAGGGATTTAGGGATATATCATACAGCAGTGCCCCTTATTCATTTTGCTCTCTGTGCTTGCAATTACCTGCCATCAACCATGGTCTAGAAGTGATGACTCTCCTGATATATGGTCAGAAGGCTGTTCATAGCCTAACATTACATCACAATGCTTATGTCCTTTATTTTACTTCATCTCATCATGTAGGTATTTTATCATCTCACACAAGAACAAGAAAGGTACATATAGTATAATAAAATAAAATATATTGTGAGACCATATTCACATAACTTTTATTACAGTGTATTGTTATTATAATTGTTCTATTATATTAGTATTATTGTTAATCTCTTACTGTGTCTAATTTATAAATTAAACTTTATGCATACATAGGTATGTATATACAGGAAAAAACATAGTATATATATAGCGTTTGGTATTATATGTGGTTTTAGGCATCCACTGGGAGTCTTGAACATACCATCCATGGATAAGAGGGGATTATTATAGAGGAAAAAAGAATGTTCAGGTAAATCCATAATGTTTATATACTGAGTAACGGAAATCCAATATAGTAGTATGATGAAATAAGTTTTTCTAAGTTTGCCTTATTTTTCTAGAACACAGCTGATGCATTTAGGAAATATGATGTTTATAGAAATTCTAGTAGACTATAAGATAAAATATCAGGGCTTATGTCCAAGGGCAGAAGGAAGGTAATATTTAAATTAATTGTCTAATTCAAGATTACTGAGTAGTTCAAATGTTGCCAAATCATGGAAAATGTTGTGAGAACATTTATTTTGCACTATACCATTTAAAAGAGGCCATGGTTCTCCAGAGATAGAGCACCACCCAGATATGTGGGTAAATAGAAAACTCTTTATTATTAATGATTAATTAACATAATTATGATAACTGGCAAATCCAAACCCACATTGTGGGCCAGAAGGCTCAAGACTAAGGAGAGCCAGTGGTACAGATAAAGTCCAAAGGAAATCTGTGAGAGAATTTTTTTCTTTTTTCTTTTTCTTTTATTTATTTATTTATTTATTTTTTAACATGAAGGAAGGTCGATCTTTTTGTTCTATTCTAATCTTCAGTTGAGTAAATGTGGCCCAGGACACTATGGAGGGAATATACTTTGCTCTGTTCATTAAATGTTAATCCCATTCAAAAACCCTCTCAAGGAACTACCCAGAAAAATGTTTGAAAGATATGTGAGTAATCCTTGGCCTAATAAAGATATATAAAATTAATCATCACAAATGTCATAAATTTTGGTGGGGAAAAAAGAAAAGGAATAAAAAAAAAATGTTTGTGGATGTCCTAGTGGGATGTAATTTTACAAAGGATTAATTATATTCCAGCATAATGTTTATTCCAAAAATAATAGGGTGACATTGAAGAATTCTGAATTATGAAGGTAAGTTGAAAGACGTTTTGTTAATTCTGTAAGATCCCTTGTTGGAATTACATTATATTGATTCATCTAAGTGGAAAAAGAAAATCTTGAAACCAAAGAAATTAAATGTAAGGGATGGCTTGAACTTGAGACCATTTTAAAAAACACTTCCCTACATATTGTTTTCACACTACTACTTTTGAGTTCCCATCATGAGATTCTTGATATATTAGTTCCTTGTACTCAACAATTTTCCATTTGAAATATCACTTTGTAGCTAATATGTGCAACATTCCCAGGCATTTTATATGCTTACCTTCTTCAATATTCTCAGCAATCTAATCATAGACTTTCATACTATCTTTATGAACAAGAAAATAAATAACTGACGCCCAAACACACAACTTCAAAGTCTATTTAACTCTAAGTTAAACAAATATATTAAAAGATATGGGAAAATAAAAAAAAAATATCCAGGCATTCTTCTATTTCATATTAGACCTGGAAGATTGAAGATCAAAGGATAAATAAGTCAAAAGAAAGTGGTTTGAGACTTTCCCTAGGAATATGTATTTAATGTGTAATAAATAGTCCTTAAAGGCAAAGAGACCAATGATCATCATTTAATACAAGTAGCAGGGGAATATTTTAATGTTAACCTAACAAGAGTTTAATGTTCAACTTGAAATGACTCTCAATAGATTTTAGATTCATACTCAGTGTCTTGATAATGGAAAAAATAGTACATGCAAAAAACAAAGAAAATTTTCTTGAGAGTTGAAAGACAAATTTGCTATAACTAGACCCAGAATTGAGGATGGGACATAACATGATGGAAAGACTAGGGTCAAACATCAATTCATGGGTCAGAACTAAGACTGGTCAAACAAAATAGATTACATTATATACAAACATGAAGAGAATTATACTTAGGGTTTAGTTAATAGTAACATAAATAAAATCTAGGTAAACAAAAATGGAATGAAACTAGCATAATATCAGTGTATTAAAAGTCTGCATTGAAAAATTCAAAGTTGGGAAGACTTCAGCTTCCAGTTCCAAATATAAAGATTCAAAAATTCTTCCTTCATTTGTATCCTTCACTTCTATCCTGAGAAACTATGGGATATTTTACAATATATTTCAGTTTCTTTGCCAAAAGTATATCAGTTATCACTTGATCAAAATCCGTATCTCTTAAAACCTAGTTCAAATGTAAACTTCCTCCTCAGGATGCTTTCTCTGTACATTTCTCTTTGTCTTTTTTTTCTTTTCTCTTCTTTTAATTCTATCATCTCTAAATCTGTTGATACTAATCTCATTTATCAGCAACAAAATTAGAGAGACCTTATGGTTTCTAATTCCACTTTTAAGGAGCTTGGAAGTCACCATTCTGTCCTAAAGACAAATAAAAAGCTGAAAAGAATAAAAAATAAAATAACAATTCTTCTTGGTTATGTAAGAGGGGGCAGAACACAGGACAAACCATTCTCATCAAGATTGAAAAGAAAGACAGGAAAATACAGGGAGTCATGGCTTACTGGAGCAGAGATTCATAAAAGGAAACAACAGGAACCAGTGCCTGAATAGAAAAATCTGAACTGTAAATGACAAAGTGCTAGAAAATCAGTATGGACAACTCTGAGAGCTAAAAACTCTAGAGGGTTCTAATCATAGGGGAGCACCCAAAATATTGTGAGATTACACCTGCAGTGTATGGTGGTTCTTAGTGCAATTTGTTCTGTAGTTATTCTTTGACCAAATGTGAGTATTGTTAATATTAATTTATATTTGTCTCATTCTGTGTGTATGTGTAGTGTGTTTGTAAGTATGTGTGGTTTATAATCTGACAAGGTCATGAAGCTCAGTTTGGCTGTAATTTAATTCTCTCTCCCTTATTTTTATTTATTTTTGTGCTGTGCTGATTAAATAAAAGGCACTGACCATCCAAAAAAACAAAACAAAACAAAACTATAGGATCTCAGCCAGGTTCCTACAGTAAATATTGAAGACAGATCTCAATACTTCCAGCAGGAGGAGAGGAAAGGAACCCATGCTGTAATACACTAGAGAACTCTGTTTTCACCAGACTTGCACTCAGGGGAAACTAGCTGACCACAGCCTATGATGCTGGGGTAATATCAGGAACTAACTGACCTGGAGGAAAGAAAATAAACAATTCCAACTCACTTTAGTTATCCTGTCCCATTTAAGCAGGGACAAAATACTTAGAAATACTAGCAAAGTTTCTAATCATAAGACTATGGAACACTTTTCATTCCTCTATACCTTACCACCACATTACTAAAAACCTATTTATAGTAGTTCCTTTTACTAGGCACATTATGTCCAGCCATCAAGAAAAAAATTAAAAGATATCCAAAAGGACAAAAAAAAAAAAAAAACACTGAAAAGACAGAGCAGAGATATGGCAGAGATGTTAGAATTTTCAGACTAGGACTTTAAAATAACTATTGTTTTAAGGGCTCTACTGGATAAAGTAGAGAGCATGCAAGAACAGATGTGTAGTGTAAACAGAGAGTTGGAAATTCTAAGAAAGAACGGAAAAGAAGGGCAAGAGATCAGAAACACTGCAACAGAAATGAAGACTGAATATGGCTGAGGAAAGACTCTCTAAGCTTGAGGACATGACAATAGTAACTTCCAAAACTGAAAAGCAAAAACAAAACCAAAAACAAACAAAGAAACAAAAGACTGAATACAAAAAAAAAAAAGAGAATATCCAAGAATCCAAGAATTATGGAAAAAATGGTATAAAAGGTAAAACATATATGTGATGGGAATACCAGGAGAAGAAAGAGAGAAAGGAACAGAAGACATATTTTAAATAATAAGAACTAAGAATTTGCCCAAATTTATGTTAGACACAAAACCATAGACACAGGAAGCTCAGAAAACACTAAACAAGTCAAATACCAAACAAAACAAAACAAAATGAAACAAAACGAACAAACAAACAAAAACCCTATATCTAATCTTATCATTTTTAAATTATAGAAAATCAAAGAATTAAAAAACCCTCAAGGACACCAGAGGGAAAATACCTTATATAGAGAGAAACACAGATTAGAATCACATCTGACTTCTCAGAAACCATGCAAGAAGAAACTGAAGTGTAGAGGAAAACAAACAAACAAACAAACAAAACTAGAATTCTGTAACCTGAGAAACGATCTTTGAAAAGTGAGGCAAAAATAAAGACTTTCTCAGACCAATAAAAATTGAATTTATTGCCAGTAGATCTGCTTTACCAGAAGTGTTAAAAGAAGTTCTTTAGAGAGAGAAATATAATATAGGTTGGAAACTTGCATTTACATAAAATAAGGGAGATCATAAAAGTGAATAAGTGAAGGTAATGTAAAAACTTTTAGGAGCACCTGTGTATTACACTCAGTTAAGCATCTGACTCTTGGTTTCAGCTCAGGTCATGTTCTCAGAGTTCTGGGATAGAGCCTCAAGTGGGGCTCAGTGCTCAGTGCGGAGTCTGCTTTAGATTCTCTTTCCCTCTCCTTCTGCCCCTCCCGTTCATTCTCTCTCTCTCTAAAATAAGTAAGTAAATCTTAAAAAAAAAACCATACACACACACAAAACAAAACAAAACTTTATTTTTCTTTTCTTTTCTTTTCTTTTTTTTTAAAGATTTTATTTATTTATTTGACAGAGAGAGAGATCACAAGTAGGCAGAGCAGCAGGCACAGGGGGGGGGGAAGCAGACTCCCTGTTAGCTGAGAGCCTGATGAGGGGCTTGATCCTAGGACCCTGAAATCATGACCTGAGCTGAAGGCAGAGGCTAAACTCACTGAGCCACCCAGGTGCCCCAAAACTTTATTTTTCTAATTCTTAATTGAGCTGAGAAGATTTTGTTCAAAATAAAATACAAAGAATCTATTGGTTGCTTAAATATAGAGAGAGGCTTAAGTATACTTACACATAAGTGAAATAAATGACAGCAATTTTACAAGATATGGGTGGGAGGGATGAAGGCTATTTTGTTACTAAAGGATACAACACTCATGAGGTAATATAGAGTTTTTTGAAATTTGACTTGGATTATCTAGCTGCATGTGTATACTGCTAAGAAAGTAGAGAAAAATGAAGTTATATAAGATGATTAAAACTAAACCAGGAAGGAAAAAAAAGTGGAAATCAAAAAGAAAAGGAACAAAGAACAAGGCCATCAACTGGAAAACAATAACAATATGGCAGCTATTAACACAACTATATCAATAATCACTTTCAACATTAGTTGTCTAAATGCATGAATAAAAGACAAAGACTGTTAAAGTAGGTTAAAAAAACACAATGAAAAGAAAAACCCAAAAGAGCCAACTGTAAATTGTATACAGAGCCTCACTGTAACTATAAGAACACATAAATTAAAAGGATAGAGAATATATACCTTACTGACATTAATCAAAATAAAACAATGGTTATATTAATTTCAGAGAAAGCATACTTCTAACCAACGGGAGTTATCAAGGATAAAGGGGGACATTACATAATGATAAAGAGGTCAAGTCTCCAATGAGACATAACAACCCTAAATGTGTGTGTATTTAACTATGTAGCATCAAACTCCATGAGGCAAAAACTGATGGAATTACAAAAAGAAGTAGATGAATGCACTATGATAGTTGGAGATTTCAAAACCCCTCTATCAGAAATGGACAGATACAGCAGGCAGAAAATCAGTAAGGACACAGTTGAATTCAACAACATCATCATCAATCAATTGGATATAAGTGACATTTACACACTACTTCATCCAACTACAGTAGAATACAGTGCCAACCATCATTTGGGTATAATTTATACCCATAGATGATTTCATTCAATAACATCAGACTACATTTTTCTCAAGCTCACATATGGAATATTCAGAAAGATAGAACATAAAACACAATTTATAACATTTAAAATAATAGAAATAAAATAATTTCTACTTTCAATCCTCCATAGAACTGTTAGAAATTTATTTAATTAGAAATCAATGAAAGAAATATAAGCTGAAAAATCTCAAAATTATTGGAGATTAAACAACAAACTTCCAAATAACAAATGGTAAGAAATCTCAGGAAATTTGAAAATATATTGAACCAAAGAAAAATGAAAACACATCTTATCAAAATGTGTGGATGCATTAAAAATAGTGCTTAGGGGGATGCCTGGGTGGCTTAGTTGGTTGGGCGGCTGCCTTCGGCTCGGGTCATGATCCCAGTGTCCTGGGATCGAGTTCCACATCAGGCTCCTTGCTTGACAGAGAGCCTGCTTCTCCCTCTGCCTCTGCCTGCCACTCTGTCTGCTTGTGCTCGTGCTCTCTCTCTTTCCCTCTCTCTCTGACAAATAAATAAATTAAAAAATTTAAAAAAAAAATAGTGCTAAGGGGCGCCTGGGTGGCTCAGTAGGTTGAAGCCTCTGCCTTTGGCTCAGGTCATTATCTCAAGGTCCTGGGATTGAGCCCCGCTTCGGGTTTTCTGCTCAGTGGGGAACCTGCTTCTTCCTCTCTCTCTGCCTGCCTCTCTGCCTACTGGTAATCTCTGTCTATCAAACAAATAAATAAAATCTTTAAAAAAACAGTGCTTAGAGGGAAATTTATTGCATTGAAAGCATATATTAGAAAATAGGGTGGCTCAGTGGGTTAAAGCCTCTGCCTTCCGCTCAAGCCATGAGTTCAGGGTCCTGGTATAGAGCCCTGCAATCAGGCTCTCTGCTCAATGGGGAGCCTGCTTCCCCCTCTCTCTCTGCTTGCCTTTTTGCCTACTTGTGATCTCTGTCAAATAAATAAATAAAATCTTAAAAAAAAGAAAATAGGGAATATTTACTAAAATCAATCAGCAAAGTTTCCACCTTAGAAACCAGAAAAAGTAAACCAGATTAGATCCAAAGTAAGCTGAAGAAAAGAAATAATAAGAATTAGGGCAGAAATCAATGGAATTAAGTGTAGGATATCAATAGAGAGAATCAACGAAACCAAAATCTGGTTTTTTGAAAAGATCAATGAAATCAATAAGTCTTTTAACCAACAAAAAACAGAATGAGAAAACAAATTACTAACAGCAGAAATGAAAGAGGAAATATCACTGTGTATTCTATGGACATTAAAATGATAATAATTAATACTATAAACAACTAAATGCCCACAAATTTGATAACCTAGATAAAATGGACAAATTATTTAAAAGATACAATATAAAAAAAACTCATGCAAGAAGGAATAAGTTATCCTAATAGGCCTACACCTATTAAAGGAATTGAAACCATTATTAACAACCTTCCAAAATGAAAGCACAGAGCTCAGATGAGTTCTGATGCTGGTATAAATATATATATATATATATATATATATATATATATATATATATATATATAGTTTCAGTATAGTTTCTCCTAGTGCAGTAAAACAAAAGAAAGAAACAAAGGGCACTCTAAGGGAAGAAAGTAAAACTTTTTTTTTTTTCTTACAGATAACATGATTGGCTCTGTATAAAATCCAAAAGAAAAGACACTAACATTGTTGAAACTAATAAGCAATTATAGCAGGTCATTGGAGCCAAGGTTAATATACAAAAGTCCATCACTTTTCTACATTCCAGTAATGAACAAAGGAATTTAAAATTAAAAGCAAAATACCTAAATACCATTTACACTAGTGCACAAAAATTAAACACTTAGGCATAAATCTAGCAAAGTATGTACAAGATATATATGAGAAAAACTAAAAAATGCTAATCAACAAAGTCAAACAACTAAATAAACTCAGAGGTACTCCAAGTTGTTCATAAATAGGAAGACTCCATATTGTTAAGATGTCAGTTTTTCATAACTCAATTTATAGATTTAATGCAATTGCAATAAAAATCCCAGCAGGTTATTCTGTTGATATTTACAAACTGATTCTGAAGTTATATGGAAAGCCAAAAGAAGACAAACCATAAGAGACTCTTAATCTCATGAAACAAACTGAAGGTTGCTGGGTTATGGAAATAACCCAGGGATAGGGTGGCTGGGTTATGGAAATTGGGGAGGGTATGTGCTATGGTGAGTGCTATGAAATGGGTAAGTCTAATGATTCAAGACATGTACCCCTGGGGCAAATAATACATTATGTGTTAATTAAAGAAAATGAAAGAAAGAAAAGAAAAGATAGAAAGAAAGAAAGAAAGAAAGAAAGAAAGACAGACAAAAGACCCTGAATAGCCAACATAATATTGAAGGAGAAGACCAAATCAGAGAAATGACACTCAAGATTTACTATCAAGCTGCAGAATCAAGATAGTGTGATATTAGCAAAAAAATAGACAAATATTTCAATGTAATATTTGAACAGAAAGAGAATAGAGAGACCAGAGATAGAATCCCATAAATATAGTCAACTTGTCTTTAATGAAGGAGCCAAGGAAATGCAATGGAGCAAAGACAGTCTCTTCAACAAATGCTGTAACAACTGGACATCCAAGTGCAAAACAAATGAACTTAGACACGGCCTTGTAACTTTCACAAAAATTAACTCAAAATGGATCATAGAGCTAAATGTAAAATGCAAAACTATAAAATTAGAAGATAACAGGAGAAATTCTAGATTACTTTGGGTATAGCAATGATTCTGATACAACACTAAAGGCAAAATCCATGAAAGAAATAATAAATTGGATTTTACTAAACTAAAACAAAATAAATCAAGCAAACAAGTAAACAAACAAACAAAAATTTCTGCTTTATGAAAGACCATGTCAAAAGAACAAGATGCCAGAGACTGGGAAAAATATTTGCAAAAGATATATCTAATAAAAGATGACTATCAAAAGTACACAAAGAATTTTTAAAACTCAACAAGAAGAAGACAATTTGATTAAAATATGGGCCAAAGACTTCCACACCTCATCAAAGAAGATATGTAGATGGCAAATAGAACATGAAAGGATGTTCCACATATATGTCAATAGGGAAATGTAAATTAAGACAATAGTGAGAACATTTTACACACTAGAATGGCCAAAATATGAAACACTTACACTGCCAAATGCTGGTGAGGATGTGAAGCAACAGGAACCTAATCACTGATAGTGGAAGCAAAATATGGTAAAGCCACGTTGGAAGCCATTTTGGCAGTTTCTTACAAAACTAAATGCACTCTTTCTATATGACTCAGCAGTTGTGCTCCTTGGTATTTACCAAAGAACTTGAAAACTGTGTCCATGCAAAAGCCTGAACAAATTTGTTTATAGAGGCTGTCTTCATGATTGCCACAACTTTGAAGTAAAATCGAGATTTTTTCAGTTAGTGAATGGGTAAATAAAGTGTGGTACATCCAGACAATGATATATTATCTACTGAGAAAAAAAAGTGTGAGTTATTAAGCCATTAAGTCAAGGCAGAACCTTAAATCCACATTCCTATGTGAAAGAAGCTAATCTGAAAAGTCTATATACTGTATGATTTCAACTATGTGTCAGTCTGAAAAAGGCAACACTATGGACATGGCAAAAAGATGAATGGTTGTCAGGGATTAGGGGTGGCAGAGGAAGGAATAGGTAGAGCATAGATTTTAAGGCAATGAAAGTACTCTGTATAATTACAGAATGATAGATACATACTGTTATATACTTTTTCAAACCTATAGAAGAAATGAACACACCAAGAATGTCTTGGTATAACACCAAGAATGAACTGTACTATAAACTGTGGACTTTGGCTGATTATCATGTGTCAGTGTAGGTTCATCATTTGTCAAATGTACCACTCTGATGAGGGACATTGATAATGAAGAAGGCTCCATATGGGTGGAGGCAGGGAGTATATATCTGAGAAATATCTACACTTTTTCCTCAGTACTGCTGTAAACCTTAAACTTCTCTAGGAAATTTGTCTAATGAAAACTTTATTGAATAATCCTATTCATCAGGGATGAGGTTAGTAGGACTTTGCTATATTGAAATGCAGGGTTATGAACAACAACAAAAACTAAGCTAGTTTCTGGATAAGACTGAAATGGAATTGGTGAATTGGGCATAATGTCACAGAGATAAGGCAAAAAATAGGTTTTGGATATGAAATACATGCTAGAATTACTCTTGTTTCAGAGTTTGTTTTAATTAACAAGGATAAAGTACTCTCTGCTTTGATGTATCCAATATATTCTGTCATCTTCTGTCTGTGATCCTCTCATATCAACACTGATTCACAGTGTTCATTTTTGTGTATTGCTCAGTGGGTAGCTTATAGAAACTGAAGTTGAGTGTCAAAAGTGATTAATATGGATTCCATTTTTGATAAAATGGTAAAATAGCTGGTGTGCAAATTCCCCTGTATTTTTAAAACAAATGAACAGATATATACAAACAACTAAAACTTAGAAAAAAATCATATCATCCAATGTCTAGACAATATATTTTGGTAGGATATTGATGATAGTGTGCTTTTTACAGTATACTTAGTATACCCAAGACTGTGCAAGCAAGTATGCTTTGTTTAAAAAAAGCATAGAGATTATTATTTATTTATTCATTTAATTATCTAAGTCTGGATATTTTTATAATACAGCCTAATACATAGATTATTTGTATATATTTGTATTCCATTTAAAAATAAATACATCTTGTAATGTGAATTCCTAGATTTTGGGGTCAAATGCTTTAGAATAAAGAAGTGCCCGATTTTTGCTTTAATGCATTGAAATAAATTTGTAGGGAATGATTTACAAAGTGAGAATAGGAGATATAAATATCAATTGGGATATCTTTATTGTAAATATCTCATCACAAATTTAGACACCTAATGTCAAGTGTTTATTGAAATAAAGTGGAGGTCAGCGGCAGGTAGAGATATAGAGAGGACATGCAGTTAAAAAGTGTAACAGCATACCAAGGTAGGAGCCACAAATTTAAGGGTTGTTGATGTATCTTGTGTACTGTTAATTAAGAGAGGATTGGAATTATTGTAAATCTTATCCTTACAACTAATCTAGAAATTTTAGAAATTACTTGTTAACATAAAGTCTATTAGTGGTTGCTAAAGTAATCATGGGATTACCTAAATCTGTAGCTGCTATATTGAAATGAAATTTAAGACCAATAACAAAAGTCAAACTTTAATTGATTAATATTAATGAAATAATGTTTGTGTTTTCTTCTGATTTTCAAATGTTTTCACACACATATATGTATTATGTATTATAGTTTGGTAGACAAATAAATAAACTATGTATTTTATTAGAATATAATTGAAATATAAAATGGTATAAGTTTTAGGTGCATAACGTGTTGATATATTTATATACTGCAATAAGATAATCACCATAGTGTTAACTAATATCACCAATACATATAGTAATTATTGTTTACTTTTTGGTGTAAGAACAGTTAATATCTAATCATTTAGAAACTTTGAATTATATAAAACACTATTGTTGACTATAATCACAATGCTGTGTATTAGATCTCCAGAACTTACTCATTTCTTAACTGCAGACTTATGCTCTTTGACCAATATTACCTCAATTTCCTTACTCCCATCCCCTTATAACCACCCTTCTACTCTCGGTTTCTATGAGTTCAGCCTTTTTAGACACTACATATAAGTGAAATCATGTGGTATCTATCTCTGTCTTATTCCACTTAGCATAATGCCCTCAAAGTCCATCCATGTTATTGCAAATGGCAAGATTTCTTTTTTCTGAGGACTGAATTCTATCATCTATCTATTATTTTTTTAAAATTTTTAAAAACACATAATGTATTTTTAGCCCCAGGGGTACAGGTCTGAGAATCGCCAGGTTTACATAATTCACAGCACTCACCATAGCACATACCCTCCTCAATTTCCATAACCCAACCACCCACTCCCAACGACCCTCCCCGCAGCAACCCTCAGTTTGTTTTGTGAGATTAAGAGTCTCTGATGGTTTGCCTCCCTCCTGATCCTACCTTGTTTAATTTAATCTTTCCCTACCCCCCAAACCTCCACTTCACATCTCAACTTCCTCATATCAGGGAGATCATATGATAGTTGTCTTTCTCCGATTGACTTATTTCTCTAAGCATAACACCCTCTAGTTCCATCCATGTCCTCACAAATGGCAAGATTTCATTTCTTTGATGGCTGCATATTATTCCATTGTATATATATACCACTTCTTCTTTATCCATTCATCTGTTGATGGACATCTAGGTTCTTTCCATAGTTTGGCTATTGTAGACATTGCTTCTATAAACATTCAGGTGCATGTGCCCCTTTGGATCACTACATCTGTATCCTATTGTAAATAGCCAGTAGTGCAATTGCTGGGTCGTAAGGTAGCTCTATTTTCAACTTTTTGAGGAACCTCCATGCTGTTTTCCAGAGTGGTTGCACCACCAGCTTGCATTCCCACCAACAGTGTAGGAGGGTTCCCCTTTCTCCGCATCCTCCCAGCATCTGTCATTTCCTGACTTGTTAATTGTAGCCATTCTGACTGGTGTGAGGTTGTATCTCATTGTGGTTTTGATTAGTATTTCCCTGATGCCAAGTGATGTGGAGCATTTCTTCATGTGTCTCTTGGCCATCTGGATGTCTTCTTTGCAAAAATGTCTGTTCATGTCCTTTGCCCATTTCTTGATTGGATTATTTGTTCTTTGGGTGTTGAGTTTGCTAAGCTCTTTATACATTTTGGATATTAGCCCTTTATCTGATATGTCATTTGCAAATATCTTCTCCCATTCTGTCAGTTGTCTTTTGGTTTTTTTAACTTTTTCCTTTGTTGTGCAAAAGCTTTTGATCTTGATGAAATCCCAATAGTTCATTTTTGCCCTTGCTTCCCTTGCCTTTGGTGATGTTTCTAGGAAGAAGTTGCTGTGACTGAGGTCGAAGAGGTTGCTGTCTGTGTTCTCAAGGACATTGATGGATTCCTTTCTCACATTGAGATCCTTCATCCACTTTGAGTCTATTTTTGTGTGTGGTGTAAGGAAGTGGTCCAATTTAATTTTTCTGCATGTGGATGTTCAATTTTCCCAACAGCATTTGTTGAAGAGACTGTCTTTTTTCCATTGGACATTCCTTCCTGCTTTGTCAAAGATTAGTTGACCATAGAGTTGAGGATCTATTTCTGGGCTCTCTATTCTGTTCCATTGATCTATGTGTCTGTTTTTGTGCCAGTACCATACTGTCTTGATGATGACAGCTTTGTAATAGAGCTTGCAGTTTGGAATTGTGATGCCACCTACTTTGGGTTTCTTTTTCAATATTCCTTTAGCTATTCAAGGTCTTTTCTGGTTCCATATAAATTTTAGGATTATTTGTTCCATTTCTTTGAAAAAAAAAAAACAAACGGATGGTGTTTTGATAGGGATGGCATTAAATGTGTAGATTGCTTTAGGTAGCATAGACATTTTCACATTATTCGTTCTTCCAATCCAGGAGCATGGAACATTTTTCCATTTCTTTGGGTCTTCCTCAATTTCTTTCATGAGTACTTTATAGTTTTCTGAGTATAGATTCTTTGCCTCTTTGGTTAGGTTTATTCCTAGGTATCTTATGGTTTTGGGTGCAATTGTAAATGGGATTGACTCCTTAATTTCTCTTTGTTCTGTCTTGTTGTTGGTGTAAAGAAATGCAACTGATTTCTGTGCATTGATTTTATATCCTGACACTTTACTGAATTCCTGTACAAGTTCTAGCAGATTTGGAGTGGAGTCTTTTGGGTTTTCCACATATAGTATCATATCACCTGAAAAGAGTGAGAGTTTGACTTCTTATTTGCCCATTTGGATGCCTTGAATTTCTTTTTGTTGTCTGATTGCTGAGACTAGGACTTCTAGGACTATGTTGAATAGCAGTGTTGATAATGGACATTCCGCCATGTTCCTGACCTTAGTGGAAAAGCTTTCAGTTTTTCTCCATTGAGAATGATATTTGTGGTGCGTTTTTCATAGATGGCTTTGATAATATTAAGGTATGTGCCCTCTATCCCTTGAAGAGTTTTGATCAGGAAGGGATGCTGTACTTTGTCAAATGCTTTTTCAGCATCTATTGAGAGTAGCATATGGTTCTTGTTCTTTCTTTTATTAATCTATTGTTTCACATTGATTGATTTGCAGATGTTGAACCAACCTTGCAGCTCTGGAATAAATCCCACTTGGTCGTGGTGGATAATCCTTTTAATGTACTGTTGGATCCTATTGGCTAGTATTTTCGTGAGAATTTTCACATCTGTGTTCATCAAGGTTATTGGTCTGTAATTCTCTTTTTTTATAGGATCCTTGTCTGGTTTGGGGATCAAGGTGATGCTGGCCTCATAAAATGAGTTTGGAAGTTTTCCTTCCATTTCTATTTTTTGGAACAGTTTCAGGAGAATAGGAATTAATTCTTCTTTAAATGTTTGGTAGAATTCTCCTGGGAATCCGTCTGGCCCTGGGCTTTTTTGTGTTTGGAGATTTTTGATGACTGTTTCAATCTCCTTATTGGTTATGGGTCTGTTCAGGTTTTCTATTTCTTCCTGGTTCAGTTGTGGTAGTTTATATGTCTCTAGGAATGCATCCATTTCTTCCAGATTGTCAAATTTGTTGGTGTAGTGTTGCTCATAATATGTTCTTATAATTGTTTGTATTTCTTTGGTGTTGGTTGTGATTTCTTCTTTCATTCATGATTTTGTTTATTTGGGTCCTTTCTCTTTTCTTTTTGATAAGTCTGGCCAGGGGTTTATCAATCTTATTAATTCTTTTAAAGAACCAGCTCCTAGTTTCGTTGATTTGTTCTATTGTTTTTTGGTTTCTATTTCATTGATTTCTGCTCTGATCTTTATGATTTCTCTTCTCCTGCTGGGTTTAGGCTTTCTTTGTTGTTCTTTCTCCAGCTCTTACATGTATGGTTAGGTTGTGTATTTGAGACCTTTATGGTTTCTTGAGAAAAGCTTGTACCGCTATATATTTTCCTCTCAGGACTGATTTGCTGTGTCCCAAAGATTTTGGACCATTGTGTTTTCATCTTCATTTGTTTCCATGATTTTTTTCAATGCTTCTTTAATTTCCTGGTTGACCCATTAATTCTTTAGAAGGATGCTGTTTAGTCTCCATGTATTTGGGTTCTTTCCAAATTTAATTTCCTGGTTGACCCATTCATTCTTTAGAAGGATGCTGTTTAGTCTCCATGTATTTGGGTTCTTTCCAAATTTAATTTCCTGGTTGACCCATTCATTCTTTAGAAGGATGCTGTTTAGTCTCCATGTATTTGGGTTCTTTCCAAATTTCCTCTTGTGATTGAGTTCTAGCTTCAGAGCATTGTGGTCTGAAAATATGCATGGAATGATCCCAATCTTTTGATACCAGTTGAGACCTGATTTCTGACCCAGGATGTGATCTATTCTGGGGAATTTTCCATGTGCACTAGAGAAGAATGTCTATTCTGTTGCTTTGGGATGGAATGTTCTGAATATATCTGTGATGTCCATCTGGTCCAGTGTGTCATTTAAGGCCTTTATTTCCTTGTTGATCTTTTGCTTGGATGATCTGTCCATTTCAGTGAGGGGAGTGTTAAAGTCCCCTACTATTATTGTATTATTGTCAACGTGTTTCTTTGATTTTGTTATTAATTGGATATATAGTTGGCTGCTCCCATGTTAGGGGCATAGATATTTAAAATTGTGAGATCATCTTGTTTGAAAGACCCTTTGAGTATGATATAGTGTCCTTCCTCATCTCTTATTATAGTCTTTGGCTTAAAATCTAATTGATCTGATATAAGGATTGCCACCCCAGCTTTCTTCTGATGTTCATTAGCATGGTAAATTGTTTTCCACCCCCTCACTTTAAATCTGGAGGTGTCTTCGGGTCTAAAATGAATTTCTTGTAGGCAGCATATTCATGGGTCTTGTTTTTTTTTATCCATTCTGATACCCTGTGTCTTTTGATTGGGGCATTTAACCCATTTACATTCAGGGTAACTATTGAGAAATATGAATTTAGTGCCATTGTATTGCCTGTAAAGTGACTGTTACTCTATATTGCCTCTGTTCCTTTCTGATCTACTACTTTTAGGGTCTCACTTTGCTTAGAGGACCCCTTTCAATATTTCCTGTAGAGCTGGTTTGGTATTTGCAAATTCTTTCAGCTTTTGTTTTTTTGTTTTTGTTTTATCTGTCTTGCTATTTTCAATGATAGCCTAGCTGGATATAGTATTCTTGGCTGCATGTTTTTCTCGTTTAGTGCTCTGAATATATCATGCCAGT
Organism: Mellivora capensis; assembly: GCA_004024625.1. Taxonomy (NCBI): domain Eukaryota; kingdom Metazoa; phylum Chordata; class Mammalia; order Carnivora; family Mustelidae; genus Mellivora; species Mellivora capensis. The sequence goes on along the minus strand of PISX010002514.1, from coordinate 132,836 downwards.
TCTTTCTGGCCTGCCAGGTCTCTGTGGATAAGTTGGCTGCCAATCTAATATTTTTACCATTGTATGTTACAGACTACTTTTCCCGAGCTGCTTTCAGGATTTTCTCTTTGTCGCTAAAACTTGTAAATTTTACTATTAGGTGACGGGGTGTGGACCTATTCTTATTGATTTTGAGGGGGGTTCTCTGCACCTCCTGGATTTTGATGCTTGTTCCCTTTGCCATATTAGGGAAATTCTCTACAATAATTCTCTCCAGTATACCTTCTGCTCCCCTCTCTCTTTCTTCTTCTTCTGGAATCCCAATTATTCTGTTATTTCATCTTATGGTGTCACTTATCTCTTGAATTCTCCCCTAGTGGTCCAGTAGTTGTTTGTCTCTCTTTTGCTCAGCTTCTTTATTCTCTGTCATTTGGTCTTCTATATCACTAATTCTTTCTTCTGCCTCATTTATCCTAGCAGTAAGAACCTCCTTTCTTCATTCTTGATTGCACCTCATTAATAACTTTTTTTTAATTTCAACTTGGTTAGATTTTAGTTCTTTTATTTCTCCAGAAAGGGCTTTTATCTCTCTAGAAAGGGTTTCTCTAATATCTTCCATGCCTTTTTCGAGCCTGACTAAAACCTTGAGAATCATTATTCTGAACTCTAGTTCTGACATATTACCAATGTCTGTATTGATTAGGTCCCTAGCCTTAAGTACTGCATCTTGTTCTTTTTTTTTTTTTTTTGTGGTGAGTTTTTCTGCCTTGTCATTTTGTCCAGATAAGAATATATGAAGGAGCAAATAAAATAATAAAAGGGTGGCAAAGACCCCAGGAAAATGTACTTTAACCAAATCAGAAGAGACCCCAAATTGTGGGAGGGAGAAAGGGGATAAAAAGAAGTTCAGAAAAAAAATTTAAAAAGGAAAACAAAGAAAAAATATAAAAAAGAATATATATATATATATATATATACATATATATATATATATACATGTGTGTGTATATATATATATGTGTGTGTGTGTGTGTGTGTGTGTTAGACTGGTGACTAGAACAGGGTCACCCACTTAATTTTGGGAGTACTTTGGTCTCTTAGAAGAAACTACCTCCCAAAATTTTAAAGAATGAAAAACATATATATATAAGGGTAAATGCAATGAAGGGATGGAAAATGCCTATAAAGATGAGAAAAAAATTTTTTTTTAATTTCTAAAAAAGGAGTTGATAAGATAAGTTGGTTGGGAGAATAAAGAAAAAGAAAGTGGAGAGAATTGGCTTGGGCTTGAGACTAGAACAAGCCCGGAGCTTGATTCAGGGTATAGTTTGATCTATTAGAAGAAGATGTACCCCAAATTTTTTAGAAGAAAAAACCCTATGTGTATACAAAAAATAAAGTGAGATATAATGAAGGATAAAATATGACTATAATAATGAAGGTTCAAAACAGATTATTATTTTTTTATGAAAGGTATTGTTAAGATAAACTAGTTAAAACAGGTTAAAAGAGGAAAGGGTAAAAGTTAAAAAAATTTAGCAGAAGAAAAATAAAATAAAATTAAAAAAATTAATTAACTGCAACACTAAAGAATCATGGGGAGAAAGCCATGAATTCCATACTTTGCTTTCTCCTCTTCTGAAAATCCACTGTTCTCCTTGGTAAGTGAACTTGGTTTTGGCTGGATTTCTTGTTGATATTCTGGGGGAGGGGCCTGTTGTAGTGATTCTCAAGTGTCTTTGCCCAAGGCAGAATTGCACTGCCCTTACCAGGGGCTGGGCTAAGTAATCTGCTCGGGTTTACTTTCGGGAGCTTTTGTTCCCTGAATGCTTTCCATAGAGTTCTGGAGGACTGGAATGAAAATGACAGCCTCCCAATCTCTGGCCCAGAGGAGCTGAGAGTTGGGGTCCCCACTCCTCAGTGTGCCCTCAGAGAAAAGCGCTCAATCATTCCCATCTCCCTGGTCTCTGGCCATGCTTGGAGAAAAGCGCTCAATCAATCCCATCTCCCTGGCCTCCAGCTGAGCTCGGAGCTCACCCAGCCTATGACTGGCTCAAGGTAACCCCAAGCTGAGAGCTCACTCCTCGGCTCTGTCCCTGTAGCCTGATTCCCCGCTCTAATACCTGTGAGCTCTGTGACACTCAGACACCCCCGATCCTTCTGTGACCCCACTGGACCTGGGCCACGCTGACCCCGCATGGGCTTCAACCCCTTTTAGCCTCTGGAGGGATGTCCTTTAGTGGAGCAGACTTTTAAAATCCTGATTTTGTGCCCCATTGTTCTGCCACTTGCCAGGAGCCGGCCACTACCCTCGCAGTCTATCTTCCCATTGCTTTGGATTCACTTCTCCGCCAGTCCTACCTTTCAGAAAGTGGTCGATTTTCTGTTTCTAGAATTGTTGCTTTTCTTCTCTTCAATCTCCTGTTAGATTTGTAGGTGTTCGCAATGGTTTAATAAGCTACCTAGCTTATCTCCTGCTACCTGATGTCATCTCAGCCTGCTACTTCTCCACCATCTTGACTACTCCCCCCATCTATTTATTATCTCTCTATGCCACATCTTCTTTATTCATTCATCTATTAATGGACACTTAAGTTGTTTCCATGTTTTGACTATTGTGAATAATGCTGCAATAAACGTGGGAATACAGATTTTTTTTTTTTCAATACATTGTCTTCATGTCTTGTGAATATATACCCAGAAATAAGATTGCTGGATTGATTATACACCCAGAAATAAGATTGCTGGATTGATTATACGGTATTTTTATGTTTAATTTTTTAGGAAACTTCATAAGTGTTTTCATAGTGGCTGAACTAATTTACACTCCCACCAATAATGTACAGTTTCCCTTTTCTCCAAATCTTATCATCATGTGTCTCTTGTTTTGATGATAGCTATTCTGATATGAATGAGGTGATAATCATGTTGTGGTTTTGATTTGCATTTCTCTGATGCTTAGTAATGTTGAGCATTTATTCATGTACCTCTTGGTCATTTGAGATGTCTTCTTTGGAAAAATGTCTATTCAGCTCCTCTGCCCATTTTTTAATTGCTGTCTTTTGTTATTGAATTGTATGGGTGGTTTATATACTGTGGGTATTAACTCCTTACCTGATATATGGTTTGCAAATACTTTCTTCCACTCTGTACGTTGCCTTTCCATTTTTTTGAGTTTCTTTTGTTGTGAAGAAGTATTTTAATTTGAGGTAATCTCACTTGTTGATTCTTGCCTTTGTTTCTTGTGTTCATGGTGTCATATTCAAAATATCATTGCCAAGATCAATGAAAAGAGCATCTTCCCACCTTCTATGAGTTTTATGGTATCCAGTCTTATGCTTGAGTCTTCTATCCACTTTTTAAGTCTTTTATCCATTTTGAGTTAATTTTCAGGAGTGATGTAAGTTAGAAGACAATTTTCTTTTTCTGCATGTAGTTACCTAGTTTTCCTACTCAGTTTATTGAAAAGAGTATTATCTCCCCATTGAGAATTCTTGGTTCCCTTTTCAAATATAAATTGACTATATATATATATAAGATTTTACCTCTGGACCCTCTTTTCTATTTCATTTGGCTACATGTCTATGTTCAAGCTAGTACCATACTGTTTTGATTACTATAGCCATGTAATAGAGTTTGAAATGAGGAAGTGTGATGTTCCAGCTTTGTGCTGGTTTTATCTTTTCTTCAGCATTCATTTGGCTATTTAAGGTCTTTTATGGCCCCATAAAAATTTTAAGTTTTTTTTTTTCTGTGAAAAATGCCATTAGAATTTTGATTTAATTAATTTATTTTTAAATGTTATTTCAATTCAGGTTAGTTAACATAGGTGTAGTATTGGTTTCAGGAGTAGAATTTAGTGATTCTTCACTTATATATAACACCCATTGCTCATCCCAACAAGTGCTCTCCTTAATATCCATCACACATTTGGCCCATCTCCCCCACCATACCTCCAGCAACCCTCAGTTTATTCTCTTAACTATAGAGTTTCTAATGGTTTACCTTCCTCTCTCTTTTTATCTTATTTTTCCTCCTCTTCCCCTGTTTATCTGTTTTGTTTCTTACATTTACATGTGAGTGAAATCGTATAATATTTATCTTTCTCTGACTGACATATTTTGTCTAGCATAATACACTCTATTTCCATCAATGTTATTGTAAATGGCAGGATTTCATTCTTTTTGATGGCTGAATAATACTCTATATTTCTCTATCTACATAAAGAAAGATATACCATATCTTCTTTATGCATTCATTAGTTGGTGGACATCTGGTCTTTTCTATAATTTGGCTATTATTGATAGTGCTGCCATAAACACTGGGATGCATGTGCCCCTTCAAATCAGCTGTTTTGTATCTCTTTGGATAAATAACTAGTAGTGCAAATGTTAGGTCGTAGGTTAGCTACATTTTTAACTTTTTGAGGAAACTCCACATTGTTTTCCAGAGTGGCTGCACCATTTTGAACTCCCACCAACAATGCGAGAGGGTTTCTCCTCATGGTTTTCTGAGTTCCTAATTTTAGCCATTCTAACAGGTGTGAGGTGGTGTCTCATTGAGGTTTTGATCTGTATTTCCCAGATGATGAGTGACGTTAAACATTTTTTCATTTGTCTGTTAGCTATTTGTATGTCTTCTTTAAAGAAATGTCTGTTCATGTCTTCTGCCCATTTCTTGACTGGATTGTGTGTGTGTGTGTGTGTGTGTGTGTGTGTGTTGATTTTGATGAGTTCTTTATACATTCAGAATATGAACCCTTTATCCAATATGTCACTTGCAAATATTTTATTCTATTCTTTCAGTTGCCTTTTAGTTTTTTTGAATTGTTTCCTCTGTTGTGCAGAAGTTTTTATCTTGATGAACTCCCAAAGTTCATTTTTGCCTTTTGTTTCTGTTCCCTCCAGAGACATGTCTAGTAAAAAGTTGCTGTGGCCAATGTCACAGAGGTTGCTGCCTGTACTCTCCTCTAGGATTTGTATGGTTTCCTGTATTAAATTGAGGTCTTTCACCTTTTTTGAATTATTTTTGTGTGTGGTGTAAGAAAAGTCCAGTTTCATTCTTTTCCATTTTGCTGTCCAGTTTTCCCAACACCATTTGTTAAAGAGATTGTGTTTTCTCCATTGGATATTATTTTCTACTTTGTTGAAGATTACTTGACCATTAGTTGTGGGTCCATTTCTGGGTTCTGTCTTCTGTTTTATTGGTCTATGTGTCTGCTTTTGTGCCAGTATCATGCTGTCTTGGTGAGTATAGCTTTGTAATACAGCTTGAAGCCTGGGATTGTGATGCCTCCCTCTATGCTTCTCTTTTTAACATTACTTTGATTATGTGGAGTCTTTTTTGATTCCAAAAATATTTTAGAATTGTTTGTTATAGTTCTGTGAATATTGCTGGTGTCATTTGACTGGGATCACATTGAATGCATACATTCCTTTGGGTAGTATGAACGTTTTAACAATATCAATTTTTCCCATCCATGAACACAATCTATCTTTCTGTTTGTTTGTATCTTCTTTAATTTCTTTTGTCAAAGTCCTATAGTGTTGGGGTACCTGGGTAGCTCAGTTGTTAAGTGTCTGCCTTTGGCTCCGGTCATGATCCCAGGATCCTGGGATCAAGCCCTACAATGGGCTCCCTTCTCAGCAGGAAGACTGCTTTTCCCTCTCCCACTCCCCCTTGCTTGTGTTCCCTCTCTCGCTGTGTTCTTTAATAAACAAAGCCTTTACAAAAATAATTTTACTTCCTCATTTCTGATTTAGATACCTTTTCTTATATATTAAAAAGACCATACACCCTGATCAAGTGGGATTTATCCCTGGTGTACAATAATGTTTCAACATGAACAAATCAATAAATGTGACATACCACAGTAATAGGATGAACAATAAAAATCATATAATCATCTTAGTAGGCACAAAAAAAGTAATTTACAGATAACATCTTCTCATGATAAAAACCTTCAACATATTGGGTACAACAGAAATGTGCTTCAACATGATAAAGGCCACATATGACAAATCCACTGCTAATATCATACTCAACAGTAAAATATTGTAAGCTTTTTCTCTAAGATCAGGAATAAGACAAGGGTATCCACTCTAGCCACTCTTATTCAATATGGTGGTGGAAGTCCTACCCAGAGCAATTAGACAAGATAAAGAAACTAAATATTTACTAGGTGGAAAAAAAAGTTGTTATATTCAGCCACATCTAGATTCAGAAACCTTACCCAAAATTCACATTCAGAATTTAGGAGGTAAATTTATTTGATTAATTAGTGTACTTGCTTAAATTTCAGGTTTACTGGAACACTGAAAATAAATAAAATAAAATAAAATAAAATAAAATAAAATAAAATAAAGTGTACTAAGTGCCAGAAAAAAAATTTAAATATAGAAAAATAAATTTAAGGTTTATGAATTGTACTTGTAGTGTTTGATAGTTTACTAAGTCCTCATATCCTAAAACTCACATAAACATTATAATTTAAAATATAATTAATATGTTACTTGTAAATGATATAATTAAATTTCTGTTTCTAAAGAAACAGTTAGGAAACACACTTAACCTGTCCACATTTGTAAGTGAAAATCTAATTTCAATTTTACATCCAATGAAACTGAAGTTTTCAAATATCTTCTAGACATTTGAAAATTAAAATATGCTTTCAACTTTGTTTTAATACTTCTGTGCTTGTGTGAGTCTTCACAAGCATAATGAGGAAAAATAGTTGAATTTATAATTAAACATAAGTGTCATTATTTTTCTTAAAATAATTTATGAAGTTTATATTACAATATGGTATGACTAAGGCATTAGTTGCTTGAAAAATCCTTGATAAAATGATCTGATATTCTCTAGCTCGTAACATGAAGAAAAACAAAATATAATGTAAATGATCCTTGAACTAAAATGTCGGAATATTTATTTACTGGATCTGGAAGGAGGCAATAAATTCGGTGATTGAACCCAACCCAATAATCAAGCATAGAACATAATTAGACTGAGTTTTAGGCACTGGGTCTAAGTTCCATACCAGCACATGCAGAGTGCCCTGGCACACAAAACCAGAAGTTGCTATTGATTATTGTAAAATCTGGAAGCAGCCTATCTGACTACCTACTCCAGCTTTATTACTTATTGATGAAGTAACTTTGGGGAAGTTCAATTGCCTTTCTGTGCTTCATTTTCCTCACTTGTAAGATGACAATAGTGCTTCAGAAGGTATCTGTGGAGATTAAACTATTTAAGCTTGGGGGGGGGAGGAACCCTTAAAGCAGTATTTAACACATCATGAATCTTCAATAATTAGTGGTAATAGTTTCACTGTATTATTATTATTATTATTATTATTATAGTAGTACTAGTAGTAGTACCACATTCTCCTAATTTCCTACACCCCCCAAAAATACCTAATTAAATAGCTAATCATCTCAAATTAAAGTTTGTCTAATAGTATCAAGGATATTTTTTACTGCTAAAAAAAAATAAAACCCAAAAACTTTAAGTGTGTACTAGAGGGAGTTTCTCCTGCTGACTTCATGGTTCTGAATTGCTTTCCAGAGACACAAGAGTGTGAGCCTTGACCTATGAATCAAAGTGTAAAGTCATCCTATTTATTCAGTCTTTTATCTGAATTACATGAAAGGATCAATCAGATAGAGGAGTGATTTAAGCTGTTTCTTTCTGCATATTTACCTAGAGGTAAAATCAATGAGCATCCCCAGTTAATAATAAAAAGTGATAAATGAATAAATAATCACATACATTTTTGAAGGAAGTATGTCTCTGCCTTGAGGTATTTGTCTGTCAATAATTGATAGACTCATTCCTGCACATAAATATTTTGAAGCGTATCTTCCATGTTCAACTTACAAGACAAACTTTTCCATTCACTTTTGAATAAGTAACTGTTGTTTTATTTTTTTTGTCTCAACATTATTTGTGTAAAAATAGTCCTAAAGAACAGCTAGAGGATCAAAGCTTATTGAACTTGTAAAACAAAATAGCCCAAAATGTTACCCTTGAAAAGTCTCATTACCATGTCAGTCATGTGAAGAAGTGAACTCTACTTCTAAAACTCTTTTATTTTCCCTGGTGTGTGACTGATTTTTAACATGAGCCCAGTGAAATTTTTACTGTAATCAAAACTAAATGTAATTCATCTCTTCAGGAAAAGATCAGGTATATTATAGGACAGTAGAAAAAGTGAAAGTGTGTAGCAATAGTTACACAGGGTTCTTTTTTTCTCCTCTATGTTCACACATTATAAACTGATTCATTATAAGTTTTGTGTATTACCCTAATAAACAGTAACCTATGTTGTGGATAGAAAGCAAAACAAAACAAAACAAACAACGACAACAACAACAAACCTTGTACATATTATATGTTAAAGAATATTTTGAGATCTTGATTTCATTAACAATTGAGACCTGAAATATATTATCATGAAAAAACTTTAAAAAACATTAATGTTATATCAACTTGAATTATTATTTTAATGTAACATTAAGCCATGTCTCATTTTTCCTGGTTCTAATTATTAGAGGACTCTATTGTTATTATCTTGATATTATCTAAAATGCTTAAATTGTGTAGAATTCATAGATATCATTGTGACAAAATTTAATGGATACCAAGGATAGAGCAGAAATAATTAGGCATGTTCCACTTCAGGAAATTCACTCCCTAGTGGCTTATGGCAAGCCATGATTCTGAAAACTAATTGAGGTTGAAATAAAGTCTTCAGTATCTGCAAATTCCTTATAGCCTTCTCAGTCATGGGTATGATTAATACTTAAATCATATATGATTTGCAACTAGATATTATAAAAACGTATTGCATATAGCTATTTTTCATAGAAAGTACATATTGAAGTCATTTTAAAAAGATTTCAAAAGAAAAGTAATAGATATGAAAATAAAATGGAAGTGAAGAAAAATTGAGTATGGCACGTATTGCATGGAGCACTGGGTGTGGTGCAAAAACAATGAATACTGTCACGCTGAAAAGAAATTTTTAAAAAATTTTAAAAAATTGAGTATGGAATTTTGAATGTTTAACTGATCTTTATCCACTGAAGAGGAGATATCCTCTTGGGATTTCATAGTTTGTATATGCAGAATCTTAGTGAGATAGGAAACAAAGATTTAAGACTGAGAGTTTACATGTACGGATGTTAGTTTCATCCATGAAAATATATGTCATATGAACTAAAAAAAGAAGATAACAGAAAATAAATATATCTGTGGGTCCCTACAAAGTATAGACAAAGCAGAGATTAGCTATAAAATTTGTTAATTTGGAGACAAAAACAGATAGTAGGAAAATGGATATAGAAGGAAACCAAGAGAAGATATAATTTTAAAACCCCCATTGGGGGAACAGGATATATATGACAAGAGAGGAATCAATGGTGGTAAATTTTGCGGAGTTAGAAGTAGGATGGCAGAGAGAAGGAATTACATTTGTTAATGAAGTGACTGGGATTTAAATAGTCAGTAATATTAGAGGGATTCCAAGTCATTGAGGGCTGATTATTAATGACAAAAATGAAAATAGTATTGTTTCTTCTTTTAGAAGTTTAGTGAAGGAGAGCAAGAAGAAGTAAGCTTAAGGAGAAGGCAGATTATTATTCTGGTTTTTTAGCATGAGAGACTTTCAAAAATGTTTGTAGACAAAAGGATCAAAGATAGAGAAAATTTAAAGATAGGGAAAAATAACTGTTTAAAAATATGAAGCCCAGTAGGAGGTAAAAAGAGAAGCAATCCAGTTTATGGGTGAATAATGGGGAAATAGACAGCATTTGAGGAAGAAAACAAGCCTAACATTTAATTGGTGCCTGTTTTGGCAGTGACTGGGTACAGATACTTAAGAAGTCCAACTTCTTAGACGCATGTTTTCCTCACTATTCTCTAAGGTAATCAAACATTATTGCTCAATATTTTTTAAAATGATTAGTTTCAGTAAGGAAGTTATTCAGTCTCAAACATTTCTACCAATAATTCACTCAAATCCATTGCTCAGTCTTTTTTGTCAGTTAGCTAGTATTTACTAAACACCTGTTATGTGTCAGATGCTATTCCTGGCACAATGAATTAAAAGGTGTAGAAAACGGATGATCTTATGACTCAGTGACCTTATTTTTGGACAGGTCATATAAATAACTAATACTTGGAGGAAAAGGAAACAGTATATTCTGGCTTTGAGAATTGTTATAAGGAAGATAACATATGTAATATGGATGACAATGGCTATAGAACTATATTCATTAGGTTTTAAAAAGCATGTTATCTGAGAAGACACTTGATTTGAGATCTGAGTATAAAATATTTAATTTTGGAGATAGAACATTCCTAGAAGAAAGAACCTATCAAGTATGAATCATCAGAGACTAAAAAAGAAATGTTTGATGTATTCCAAAAACAAAAAGTCAAGGTTGTTGTATACAAACACACACAAACAAACACACAACACCAGAGTTAATTTAAAGGGAGAGAATTTGGATCTTAGGCTGGGGCCAGAACATGTTGTACATTAGCCATAATAACCAGTCAGATTAGGGATATATGCTGAAGCTAGAAAAGATATAGAAGAATCAAAGATGATGCAAGGTTTTAGCCATAAAAGTGGATAGTGATTACAATTGGGAATCATTTGAGTTGGAGAAGACATTACTGTGGAATATTTTTTAATAGAAATAATAGTATTTTTTGGACATGGTAATTTGAAGATACTTATTAATGATAAATACAATGAAAAGAATATGGGAGTCGAATTTTGACAACTACTGGGGGACTGAATATCAGCAAAGAAGACTTGTAAGGGAAAAATAAAAGGGAAAAGAAAAAAGAAAAGAAAAAAATGAGTATACAGTATCTGAGAAGACAAAGAAAAGAATGTTTCTGGAGAGAGGGGGTTGGTAAACCTTTCAAATGTTATTGAGGCATTTACAAAAATGAAGAGAGATTTTAGGGCAATGAAACTACTCTGTATGATACTATAATGGTTGATAACATGTCATTATACATTTGTCCAATTCCTTGAACTGAACAACACCAAGACTGAACAGAAATATAAACTATGATTACCCAGCTTTTGTATCAACATGGAGGGGACTGGAAGAGACTATGCTGAGTGAAATAAGTCAAGCAGAGAGAGTCAATTATCCTATGGTTTCACTTACTTGTAAAGCATAAGGAATAACATGGAGGACATTGGTAGATGGAGAGGAGAAGTGAGTTGGGGGAAATTGGAGGGGGGGACAAAATATGTGAGACTGTGGACTCTGAGAAAAGAACTGAGGGTTTTGGAGGGGAGGGAGGTAGGGGCTTAGGAGAGCCTGGTGTTATGTATTAAGGAGGGCACGTATTGCATGGAGCACTAGGTGTGGTGCATAAACAATGAATTTTGGAACACTGAAAAAAAAAGAAATACAAACTATGCACTTTTTGTGATAAGGATGTGGTAATGTAGGCTCATCAGTTTTAACAAATGTACCACTCTTGTGGGGGATGTTGATAATGGAGGAGGCTATGCCTCCATGTGAGTAGAGGGTACATGGGAAATTTCTGCACCTCCTGATCTATATTGTTGTGAACTAAATCTACTCTAAAAAATACTCTATTAAAAAATGAACACAAGGGGCGCCTGGGTGGCTCAGTGGGTTAAAGCCTCTGCCTTCGGCTCAGGTCATGATCCCAGGATCCTGAGATCAAGTACCACATCAGGCTCTCTGCTCAGCAGGGAGCCTGCTTCCTCCTCTCTCTGCCTGCCTCTCTGCCTGCTTGTGATCTCTGTGATATAAATAAATAAAATCTTAAAAAAATGAACACTATTAACCTAAGCATGAAGATGGCCACCTTCAACCTGTTTCAGTAAAACTATGTGAAAGAAATCTTACTTGGAGCTGACTTATAGATAGAAGAGGAAAAAGTAAGCTGCAAACATGGAATATAAACATATAAACATATTTCTTTTTAGAAACACTGCTGTGAGATGGATATAGTTTGGCAGAGTTACCAAACACATATCTGGGTATGATAGAAGTCTTCTGAAGATTAAATGTATTTCTTCGGAATGTGACACTGAATAGTAGCTTTCCATAAGGTAGACATGAATTTGTATGTGGGTTTAAAAATATTAATAATGGAAACCTTCTACAAAGCATTTGATGTGCACCCGATACTACTCAAAATGGATAGGTCCTCTTATCAGTGTGATATTCATTGTTCACTATTTTGCTGAGGAGGAAACGGTAATATAGAGATTGGAGATACCCAAATTTATGTAACAGAACCAAAAAGTAGAAACAGTTTACCATCTGAGACAAGAACACAAACAAGAAAAGATGGCAAGAGTATCCATTTATTATATCCAAAAGGTTGAAGGAGTCAGAATGAGAGTGGGTGCTGAGAAGTGTATCTGACCCATTGTTGAGGTATGTGACACTAAGGAACAGATTGCAAAATTTGTGCCATGAAGTAAATTGGGGTTGTCTTAGCCAATCAAGAAGAAAGGATTCTAGAATGATCAATACAAATATAGTACTTTGCATTGAAACAGGAATGGCTCCTGGGTGGCTCAGTGGGGTGAGCCTCTGCCTTCGGCTCAGGTCATGATCTCAGAGTCCTGGGATCAAGTCCCGCATCGGGCTTTCTGCTCGGTGGGGAGCCTGCTTCCTCCTCTCTCTCTGCCTACATGTGATCTCTCTGTGTCAAATAAATAAATAAAATATTAAAAAAAACAGGAATGGAAGTGAGGAGATAAGAAAAGATATAGCTGAAAAAGAGATGCAAGAATTGAGAATAGGCTGACAGCTGATGATTATACATGGATACTTCTGGGATGTTACTTTTCTTAATGTTCCTAGCATGCATTTACCTGAGTAAGAAAGTTTCTTTAAAGGTGAGTGGCCAGGATATGTTGGACTGAAAAATATGAAGCAAAGATATACAAGTGATATGAGAAAGTGACAAAATGTTATGGGGCTTAAAAAAAGTGAAGCAGTGTATGAAAGAGGAGAAAATTTTTCACAGAAAAATTATCAGTTAAAATAGGCCTTAAAAAATGCACAAGGATTTAATTAGCAGTGATTACGGGGAAGTGTATTGTAGATAGATAAAGCATCTTTAGTGACTCATAAAGCCATTCATTCATCCATTCATTCATTCATGCAACATATATTTATTGACCTATTATGCATACAGCACTTTTAAAGTATTTAAACTAGAGCATGAAAGAATAATTATAATATTAGATAATTTACAAACATTACAGAAAAGGCAATGTCATAGCAGATACCAAAATGATTATTTCAGATTTAAAAATCCCATCTTAGAGAAGTTGGTACAATAATATATACAGCATAATTTACCCTGAAGAACATAGAGCATGCATAGTAGAAATATATTTAGTGTTAAATGTAGCCACATCCAATATTTGTATATATTTTAATATACTTTTAATATATTCAGTTCTTTGAAAAAATGTGTGCCTTATCTGCTCTATGCTTCTGTATTTATAAATATGATTAAATGTGTTCCATAACTTAAATAGCTCAATTTAACAAAGCATCTATTTACGTAGTTATCATTACACAAAAATGCATGCCTTTTACTGGGGCTCTAGACATGAGTCTACTTACTACATCCTCCCATAAAATTTGAAATTGATTAATTTCATCTGAGGTTTAGGAGCAAGTTTATTCAATTATTTTCATCATATTCAGTGTTTAATGACTCTAATTTTTAAAAAATTAGATTGTTTAATAATCTGCAAACAAGATTCACACTGCATTACAGATTTATTTACTTTTTGTTTTCATTTTACTTAACAAGGTGTTTTAACCATTTATTGTATTTAATCATGTCTTTGATTACTGCTGTTTTGTCCTGTTACATTTAGGCATATACATTACATGCTCTAATTTTTCTTCATTGATAAAAGGATTATAACTATACTGATAAAAGGATTTAATTTTTAACCAAGTATGATTATTTAACTTCTTTCTGCTTCCAGGCAAAATATTAGGACTTATATTTAAGTACTTGAAGTTGTTTTTATATCTATCTAAATTTATCTTTTCCATAAAATGGTTTATTTCAAAAAATAAATCATCTCTCTAACTGCCTTTAACCCCTTCATTTTTCTCACTTAGGCCACTTAACCTCCAAATGTTCAACTCTGGGCACAATTTGTGGATTCAAAACTATTGTTCAAATATGTTTTTTCAAAATTATTGAATTTCTATTTTCATCTGGTCCTTTGATTCTAACAACTGGACAATAGCCTTGATCAAACAACCTGTCCCCTACTTTGTATTCAGTTTCTGATAACACTGTCTTATGTTATTGCCATTTGCCTGAACACTTGACATGATATTCTAACTGTGACCTAGTTTCTTCAGCAGGAAATATTCCTTCTCATCATCTGGCCTGCTGCATTCTTGGATTTATAACTGCTCTCTACTTAAGACACATCTACTCTTGATCATTGCTGTTTCACTGTGTCTGTGCCCTCTTTTTATCCTTTCTTTGCACAATATATAAAATAGGGATAATAGCAGTGCATTCTTTGTTGCAAAAAATATTAATAAGTTACTTAGAAATATACTGTAAAAAATACATGGGAACTCTTTACTCAAACTGAAGGGAAATGACCCAACATGGTATAAATTTAATTTACAAACTTCTAGAAAAGAATAAAGAACACTGTAAATTATAAATATGTTGAAATATATAGATAAATAGATATAAATTATACATATTTTTAAACTAATAACTATTAAATGAAAATCATAATATTAACTCTAGATAATATTAACTCTAAATAGGATAAAATCATTCAGATAGATAATTCAATGTATGGTATGACTAGGAATTAGAAAAATTTGTGCAAATACAGTAAATAAGTGCTTCTTTATAGAAAAGTTGAGGTCATTTGGCAACCCAACATTCTCTGGAGAAGTTATTCTTGGTTGTATATAAAATATATTTTCATAATTTTTAAGAGATTTCATTTAATTGACAGAGAGATAGAAAACACAAGTAGGCAGAATGGCAGGCAGAGGGAGAAGAAGCAGGCCCCTCACCAAGCAAGGAGCCTGATGCAGGACTCAATCCTAGGACCCTGGGATCATGACCTGAGCTAAAGGCAGATGCTTAACCAACTGAGCAGCCCAGGCGCCCCTTAACCTGGAATTCTTAAGGCAGTAGCATAAAGTGACACGTGTTGTTTCTGTAGAGTATAAGAATTTATCTTGATTGCTGATTTACCTTTTATATAATTTGATTATTTAGAGTTTTGACATATTTGTAAGTTGAGTAAAAAAAAAATGTGCTGATATGAAAAGACATACAAGAACAGGGTTTGTTTTTCAACTTTTATTTTTGATCTGAGGGAAAACAAAGAGCCTGAGGTTTTAAAGGATAAACTCATTCCTCTCAGATATACTTATTATAGAACAAAAAAAGTAGTTAATGTTCTACTATAATTTTAAATAAATTTATATTTATTTTGAATTTTATTTAAATACAATATATAATATATAAATATTTTATATAATATAAATATAAATTCATTTATATATAATATATAGATATTTTATATAAAATATAAGATATAATAATATTTTATTTAAATAAATTTAAATTTAAATAAAATTATAAATCTATAATCTCCTTATAAGTTCTCAGGATAAATTACTTGATGAAATTTTAAGGATTATTTGGCAAATAAAGGTTAAAAAATGGCAGTCTTCATACCCAAATGAATAAAACACAAAAAAAGTTTGTTTTTCAATGAACTTTATTTTTTTAGAGCACTTTTTGATTATAGGCAAATTCAGAAGCCATTATTGAGTGTTTCAACACACCCTGCACCCAGTCTCCCTTATTAACATTTTACAAAGGATGGCACATTTGTCACAATTAATGAACAATGACCGATAACATTATTATTGACTAAAGTATCTAGTTTTTTCATATTACCTTAGGTTTTAGCTAATGTCTTTTTTCTCTTCCAGTATCTTATCTAATATACAGTGGGATGAAATTAATATCAAATAATGTTAATATAACATTATTGTTAACATGCATTAATTTAGTCACCTTTCTCCAAATATTTTTGAAGCACCTACCACACACTAAATGGCATTAGAAAATAAACAAAAGAATGGTACAAATCTTCCTCTGAAGAAACTGATGCTCATCGATTCATAGAATGGATAGATTCACATGAGATGTCATACAACATCGAGTCCAATACCTACATTTAGAGACCAAAAAACTAAAGAGCAGGGATTTAAAGAACAAATGTCAGAATCTCCCAAGTCCTTTAGTATAGCAGAATTGAAAAAACCTATATTTAAAAAAATAGTAAAAACTGAACAATGATACAAAGGATAGTGTTTATATGTTTTCAGGAAGTACTAATAATGCTATGTGTAAATATTTTTTTTCAATTAAAGTAATTCAAAAGCCACTTCTGTATTATTTTGAAATTACTATTTTGGTACCCAAAGTGATGTCTTTGGTGTTAATAGAGATCAAGATGCTCACCACATGGGAATGCAAGTTGGTGCAGCCACTCTGGAGTACAGTGTGGAGATTCCTCAAGAAGTTAAAAATAGAGCTTCCCTATGACCCTGCAATTGCACTACTGGGTATTTACCCCAAAGATACAGATGTGGTGAAAAGAAGGGCCATCTGTACCCCAATGTTTATAGCAGCAATGGCCATGGTCGCCAAACTGTGGAAAGAACCAATATGCCCTTCCACAGACAAATGGATAAGGAAGATGTGGTCCATATACACTATGGAGTATTATGCCTCCATCAGAAAGGATGAATACCCAACTTTTGTAGCAACATGGACGGGACTGGAAGAGATTATGCTGAGTGAAATAAGTCAAGCAGAGAGAGTCAATTATCATATGGTTTCACTTATTTGTGGAGCATAACAAATAACATGGAGGA